>PVJI01002459.1:0-26412 GCA_004026765.1 Micronycteris hirsuta
TATCCCCAGTGCCTAAAACAGTACCTGACATGTAATAGATGATTCATAATTTCTGCTAAATAACAGACTCAATGTGATAATACTGGCAGATAATGTGTCTTTAGAACAATGTTTCCCCAAATGTGAGACTCGTTTATGGAGATGATTTTAAACAGTATAAAGGTATGCATTACATAACACTGAATCAGGTGAAGAGAATTTTGAAGATTCTAGTTTTAATTCCTCTTATTTTGCCGAGAAGGTCTCATTTAGTGCAAGCTTGTCTCTAATATTTGATAATTTATCCCTTTAAGTACTAAGAGCCTTGTATAGGGAACAGTATTTCATTAGAATTTAATAACCTTGTTTTGTTTTTATTGTACTTATTTTTAAGGGTACCATCTATTTCAATTATGTGCCTGTCAACATGTTAATCTCATTTAAATCTTGCAATAATTCTTATGAGAGAAGTAGCATTTTACATGAGAAAACATATGCAGAGGAGTTTCCCATGAGACCAAAGCTTCCTTTGAAACAAAAACTCATATACCATAAAACTCACCATTTTAAATATTTTAAAGTGTACAATTCAGTGTTTCTTAGTCTATTCACAATTTTGTGGAACACCACTACCATCTAATTCCAGAACGTTCTAATCACACCAAAAACACCAAAACCCATACCCTTTATCTATCAACCCCAATCTCCTCAATCTTCCTGGGCATAAGCAACCACTAATCTACTTTGTCTCTATAGTTTTGTCCACTCTGGATATTTCATAAAAATGGAAATACACACACACACACGGTCTTTTTGGTCTAGCTTTTCTTACTTATAGTAATATTTTCAAGGTTCATCCATGTTGCAGCGTGTATCAGTATTTTCCCTTTTTATTACCTATTAACATTGCTTATTATGGATAGGTCACATTTGCTTATCAATTCATTTGCTAATGGACATTAAGTTTGATTCCACTTTGAAGCTATTATGAAAAATGTTGTTAGACACCTTCATGTATAAGTTTTTGTTTAAACATCTGTTTTCAATTCTCTTGGGTATATACCTGAGTAAAAATTGCTGTGTCATGTGGCAGTTAGATGTCTAACTTTTTGAGAAAGGCCAAATTGTTTTCCAAAGTGGCTGTATCATTTTAAAAGCATTCCACCAGTAATGTATAAATGTTCCATCACTTCACATCCTCACTGGGACTTGGAACTTGGTTTTTTTTAAAATTTAGCCACTCAAATAGACATTTCATTGTGATTTTAATTTGTATTCTCCTAATGAGTAGTGATGTTGAGCCTCTTTTCACATGATTATTGGCCATATGTGTATCTTCTTTGGAGAACTAGTCAAGCCTTAAATCATTTTTAAATTGGGTTATCTTTCTGTTGTTGAGCTTTAAGTTTTCTTTCTAAAATAACATAAATAGTAACTTTCTAAAATAACTTAAAAATAATATTTTAAAAAGTATTAAGTAAACAATACTTTTTTACTTATTGGGCAAAACCAGTGAAGGCCATTTTTGCAGTCCCCCCTTTTCCACAGTGGATATGTTCCAAGACTCCAGTATTTGCCTGAAACCACAGACAGAACCAAATCCTATATACACTATGTATTTTCATACACATGTGTACCTATGATGTTTAATTTTTTAATTAGGCACAGTAAGAGATTAATAATAACCAATAATAAAAAACAACAATTATAACAGTAAACTGTAATAAAATATCTGAATGTGGTCCCTCTCAAGATATTTCATTGTATTGTATGCATAGTGTGGACACCTTGAACAAAGGAATGTTTCACGCCCTTGGCAAGTCAGAGCAGGGTGGCACAAGATTTCATCATGCTACTTAGAACAGCATGCAACTTAAAACTTATTTTCTGTTTATTTCTGAAATTGTCCACATAATATTGTCAGACCAGGGTTGACGCAGGGGGACTAAACTGTGGAAAACAAAACCACGAATAAGTGTGTGTGTTGGGGGGTGGGTTGGAGAGAGACTGCTGTACATAACTCAGGAAATACTTTGAGCCAACACTAACTCAGATGTTAAGACCAAGAATTCTGGTCCCACCACCCAAATTCAAACCCCAGGTCAGCCCGGAGAGTGCTGTGCCCTGACATTTTAGCCAAGATATTTAACCTCTTTGAGACTAGTTTCTCCTGCTTTAAAACGGGACTGGCCTGGCCATATCAAGGAGCTGTTGGAACAGACGAAACGAGGCACGTGAAGCACTCACTCGGTGCTTGGCAAGGCTTAGCATTATAAAAATGCTAGCCATGACGATGACAGGCGTCGAGGCCCGCAACTTTACAGGTTCAGCGTGCAGAGGATACCGCCCCCAATTGCAAGGACGGATCAACCAAAGTCACTGCCTCAGTGCACAGACCTTTATGCGTAAGTTCCTCTCTCCGCGACAGAGTGCCAGCACCACCCCCTAGTTCAGAGCAGCTGTGACAGTGCCGCCTGACTTCCGTTTCCGGGGTTGTCTAGGCGGCTTCCGGCTGTGTGACCTGACCGCGCTGGGCCTGCGGCGTGCCGGAGCCGGAAGGTTCTGCGCTGCCTGCGGGTAACCGGGTGGCGGCGGGAAGCAGCTGGGTGTGGAACCCTTGGGAGGGAGGAGCGACCTTCGTCCTGATATTTGGGCTAGTGGCAGGCTGGACTTCAACCTGCTGTCCTGGAGTCCTTTTCACTCCCCCAGGGCCTTTACCCTCTCCCGGGATTCCTGTGATGAGGAACCCTGGGGGGGGGGGGGGGGCGTTGTATGCCGAGACTAGGTTTTCAGTCCAGCCTGCGCCTGTGATTGGGCTTCTGTCAATGGGCAGGGTACATCCGTTTACGGGCTTCAGCCTCCTTATTTAGAAGCAGAAGGTTTTTATTCACAGTGACTGTGAGCTCTTTAAGGGCAGGAATTGACAGTGTTAGACACTGTCGCTTGTCCCGGGTACAGAACAAGGACAGTATAGGTGCTGGGTGACTACTTAAGTATTTTAAGTCGCAAAACCTTTGAAAATATAGTGAGAGCTTTTGATCCCCATTTCCCACCTCTTCAACCCTACCCATACTCAGGTACTGAAAATTTGGCTTACTATTTCAAATATTTCACAGATCTCTCCAGATGCCCAGCCATGGATCCCAGAGCCTGGCTGGTAATAGGCATTCAGATATTTGTATTCGGTAGATGTTCAACTTATTTTTAAACACATGAATCGCTGTCTCCCTCACAAGAGGAAGATAGATATCCTATTAATATGTTTTAGTCATGGGTCTGGGAGTATGCTGATCTTACTTAAGTCTCCCAGCAACTCTAGGAGAGAGGTGGTATTTAGTTCCCACTTTGCAGATGAGGAAATTGAGGCACGAGAGAATAAACTTGTTTTAGCTCATTCAGTCTGTGAATGGTGGGGGCAAGAATTCAAATCCATGTCGGAATTCGGAAGCCCCGAGTTCTTAAATGCTAGCTTAAAAAGGGCATGATGCGGAAATATATTTGAATGTGCTCTAGTAACCTGTTTTTGAATTGTTAACTATTGTAGTTATGAGATGGCTATTATTAACATAGATGATCCCAAACCAAATATCGCATGCTGTGGAAATCCTCTTATTTTTTTCTCCTGTTGTATTTGTACTGCTTGTTTAGTAATATTATTTTACATTTGTGCCCATGGTTTTCAGTCTGTTTTGGTGAATACTGATTCAGGTGTGCTGACTGAATATCACTGTGTCGCCTTGTTCTTCTAGCCCTCCAAAGCAGAGGTTTTTATTTATAGTTGAAATTTGAGGTGATAATGTTTGGAGATTTTTTTTTTTCTGTATTGCTTTTGAAGGGACTATATCAAGGACCTTGGAAGCACTGCCAACATGTCTGATGTTCAAGAAGCCACTAACCAACTTCTGGAAGTGAACCTTCATGAGAACCACAGGTCTATACAAGTGACAGAAAGTGACCCCAGAAGTGAGTCTGAGCACCTTCAAGTCACTATTGGAGCCACTGTGCCTACTGGTTTTGAGCAAACAGCTGCAGATGAAGTGAGAGAAAAATTGAGGTCATCATGCAAAATCAGCAAAGACCGGGGCAAGATATACTTTGACATTTCCGTGGAAAGTCTGGCTCAGGTTTGAATGAAGCAATATTTAAAAGAGTTTTCCAGTGGGTCATGTTATGAATATTTTCTATTGCATTTTCTGTTGGGTACTGCTTTGTAACTTTGATAGGTTTGCCATATTTTTAGAAGTGATCCTAATATTTCCTGAGGATGAATTCACCAGAAGAATTCTGTGTGACTTACATAGAAATGCTGGGTTCTGCTACACATCTTTGAATTTATTTACTTCAGCATCTAGCTGAAGTTTAGACTAGGGGAGTGAGGCATAAACAAGGTTTCTTTTTAAAAAATCTGTATCAAGAAATACTTGCTCAAAAGTAATTAGGGATCACATAGAAGGTGAGACATGAAAGTCAGCAAACTGCCATCCCACTAGAATAAAAAGCTAAACTATATCTCATTATCACTTAAGCAACATGAGGACAGGGATTGTCTTATTTATTTGTTTGTTTGTTTATTGACTGATTGATTGATTGATGTCTTCTAAGCTCTTAATGTGTGGCATATAGTAGATACCCCCCAAAAATGTGTAGAATGAATTGGTATGCAAGTATTTTCCATCCAGTGTTTTAGTAAGTAAATTCTGTAGCTTTGTGAAATGGGCATTGTTATTAGGCTTAGTAATGAGTAATATGCCCAGGGCTGTTCAGCTAGTAATCATAAAGCTGGAGATCAAACCCTATGCTCTTAACCACTGCACTGTACAGTGTACCCCAGAGACTCATGAGGGAAATACGATAAAGCCTTACTTGACTATCTTTGTTTTTCCCTTCTCCCCCAAACCTGTGTTACCCACATAACACACTAAGCTTCTATCTTTCCACTTATCCTCCTTCCTTTTATCTAGAGGAATAGAAACTGATAGATAACCAAAAAGATGGGAAACTGGGGATATAGGGAAAATTTTAAGTATAAATTATAGGTACAGTAGACCACCCCCATCCATGGAGATATGTTCCAAGACCTCCGGCTGATGCCTGAAACTGCAGGTAGTACTGAGCCCTGTATAAACTGTTTTGTCTATACATACCTACGATAAAGTTTAATTTATGATTAGACAGTTTCATGGGTATAAGGTTGATTTTTTAAAAAAGATTTTACTTATTTATTTTTAGAGAGGGGCAAGGGAGGCAGAAAGAGAGGGAGAGAAACATTGATCCACTGTCTCTTGAACTCACCCTGATGAGGGACCAAAACTGCAACCCAGGCATGTGCCCTGACCAGGAACGGAACCAGCGACCTTTCGATTCGTTGGGTGATGCCCAACCCATTGAGCCACACTGGTCAGGGTGAAGATTGATTTTTGTCATTTATCTTAGCAGCCTCAGCACACGGTTTTTTTTCTTATTAAGTTGTCAACTTTCAGCTTTTTACTTAAAGGAAGCACTTGACAGCTTCTCTTTGGCATATCCAAATTGCCAGCATTACCACTTGCACTTTAGGGTCAGTCTTAAGTGAAATAATGGTAACTTGAACACAAGCACTGACACCGTGACATGGTCCCTAAGTGACTAATGGGTGGGTAGCATATACAGCATGGATATACTAAAGAAAGGGATGACTCGTTGTCCTGGATAGGATGGCACGAGATTTCATCAAGCTACTCAGAATAGCCTACAGTTTAAAACTTCAGAATTCTTTAATTCTTTCATGTAATATTTTTGGGCAGTGGTTGACCGTGTGTAACTAAAACCACAGATAAAAGACTACCTTGCTCAGTGGATTGAGCGCGGGCTGGGAACCAGACGGTCCCGGTTCGATTCCCCGTCAGGGCACATGCCTGGGTTGCAGGCCAGGTCCCCATGAGGGCCATGTGAGATGCAACCATACATTGCTGTTTCTCTCCCTCCCTTCTCCTCTCTCTAAAATAAATAAATAAAATCTTAAAAAAAATTTATAAAAAAAAAAAAGACTACCTTGCCACATGGTTCAGTTGGTTGGACTGTCATCCCTTACACCAAAAGCATACAGGTGTGATTCCCAGTCAGGGCACATACCTGGGTTGCAGGTTCGATCTTGGGTTGGGGCATATACAGGAGGCAGCCTATCTATATTTCTCTCTCACATCAATGTTTCTCGCTTTCCCTTCCTCTCTCTCCATCTCTCTAAAAATTCAGTAAAATATCCTCAGGTAAGAATTAAAAAGGAGGGGGGACTACCATGTTAGCTGCTTTATTTTTATTTTTGTAAAGGTTTATTTTATTCTCATTCAAGAGAGAAGGAAGGGAGAGAGAGAGAAACACAGATAGGCCACTTTCTGCACGTGCCCCAACTGGGGATTGGGCCTGCAGCCTGGGCGTGTACCCTGATGGGGAATTGAACTGGCAACCTTTTGCTTATGGGATGATGCTTCAACCAACTGAGCCACGCTGGCCAAGACCACATTAGCTGCTTTAAAGTCTTTGTACCTAGTCCTGGCCAGGTGGCTTGGTTGGAGCATCGTCCCATATATCAAAAGGTCATGGGTTCCATCCCCAGTCAGGACACATACCTAGGCTGAAGGTTCGAATTGGGGCATGTACAGGAGGCAGTTGATCAATGTTTCTCTCTCTCCTTTCCTTCCTCTCTAGAATCAATAAGCATATCCTTGGGTGAGGATTTAAAAACAATATTTTTTTAAGTCTTCTACCTAATTTTTATATTTAAATGTCAGTAGTTTGTGTGATTCAAATGCCTTCTCAGAAATTTGTTCCTAACATTTTTTTCCCTTACCAGGTTCATTGTCTGAGATCAGTTGATAATTTATTTGTGGTTGTTCAGGAGTTTAAAGATTACCAGTTCAAAGAAACAAAGGTGAGCTATCCCAACCAAACATAGTAGCTGATTTTCAGCCATCATCCCCAGAGAAATTATTTCTACTTTTCACATTCTGTCTGTCATTTAGCATTACTACTGCTTTTACAACATAGAGTACTGGTAGACCTATATAGTAAAATCCAGAGATTTGTTGACAGTCAACTTTTTTAACGTTGTTTTTAAAACTCAGTATTGCAGGTGGTAGAGAGTGGGCAAAATGTGTGGAGAGTGTCAAAAGGTACAAGCTTCCAGGTATAAAAATAAGTCAGTCATGGGGATGCAACGTAAAGCATATGGCAACTGTAGTTAATATTACTGTGTAGCATATTTGCAAATGGCTAAGAGGGTGGATCTTAAAAGTTCTCATTCCATGAAAAAAATTTTTTGTAACTATACATGGTGGCAGATGTTAACTAGACATACTGGGGTGATCATCTGCAGTGTACACAGACACTGAATCACTGTAGTGTACACCTGAAACTCAAATGTTATGTCAGTTATACCTTATTTTTTTAAAAGATGGAAGAATAATAAAATTTAAAAATCAATATTGAAAACATCAAAATTTATAAGAAAACAGATTGTTTGACTTTCTTACAAAAGATACATACCTTAGATTAGCTTTGCTGATATATATGGTTTCAAAATATAATTGCTTCCTGACTATGAACCAAAGAGCAAGTGACAGTTTGTATCATCTACAAATACCACCTTCTGTTTTTTTTTCCCCTAACTTCATTTTTTGAAATAAAGCCAAAGTAATACCTAAGTAGTCCAGTTGTTATGACAACAGCTTTGTCTCCAACTTGTATTTAGCATCTGATTCGTAAATATTGAGATGCTGCCTAAGCTGAAGGTTGCAAATAGATCTCAGTAAGGCTTTAGTGTTTTTCCACATTGCTTTTTGGTCAGGTTTCCAGCATCAAATGCTTGAAAACTTTTTTCGGTTAGTTTTATTGCCTCTGTGAGAAATAACCTCTTTTTAAAAGCTATGTTATGCTGCTTAATTCTCTCATTTTTATTTATTGGCAAAAGGTTGATTTCCAAAACATTACTCAAAAAACCAATCAAAGTGGTATGAACCCACAGCCTAGAAAAAATAAAACCAGACCTAAAAGAATTCAGACTGAAAATAGATTAAAATTTTATTTTTTTTCATGTTTTTATTTTTTTATTTATTTTATTTTATTTTATTTTTTTAACTATATTTTATTGATTATGCTGTTACAGGTGTCCCACTCTTCCCCCCCTTCTTGTCCCCCACCCCCTTACCCCCACTTTCCCCACCCTTTAGTTTTGTCCGTAAGTCATACACATAAGTCCTTCTGCTTCTGCAAATAGATTAAAATTTTAATAACCAAAAGTGTAACTTTCAACACTAGTATAACCCTTCAGACTTCTGACAGTCATCGACAACTGAATTATATCTGTGAAACTAATAATAATAGGCAGGCACTAAAAATTTTTGCTGCTAAGTATTTCAAAATTTTAATAGCCTTGACTAAATGTTAATGGGCATTTTAAAAACTGTAAGTTGTTTTTGTTGTTTTTTTTTTTAATTTTTAAATTCTTGGCTCTGGCTGGTAGCTCCATTGGTTGGAGCAGCATTCAGATACACCAAGGTTGTGGGTTTGATCCCCGGTCAGGGCCTGTAAAAGAAGCAACCAGTGAATGCATAAATAAATGGAACAACAAAAATCAGTGTCTCTCTCTCTCTCTGTCTCCCCCTTCTTCTCTCTAAAATCAATACATAAAAAAAACTTTTAAATTAAATTCTTACCTCTAACTTACTAGGGCATTATTAATATTCTCTTCAATTCCTGCCCTTTTTTCCCATCTTAGAATTTGTATTATTTTGGAGTTTTAGATCTCTGATTATAGGTGAATTTGATATTATGGAACTGTTCTATGTGAGCCAGCTTATTAGTGTGGCTTTGTGAGTAAATACGAAAGAGGTTGCTGGTGAAGTCCCAAAAGAAGAGCAGCAAGTATTTAGGTGGATTTTCAGGTCTGTGCATCGGCAACTACTTTTGTGTGTGACCATGAAAAATTGTTAAGCTCTTTACTTTGTGGACTTAAATTGTAACACGCTCCGGTAAAACCTTGCTTTTAAACATTTGCTTCTCACATTTATCCTGTTGACCATCAATTTTAGTCTTTGTAGCATTATCATTTCCCCTATCTTATTAAAAGCCTGTTAGTTTAAGCATTTTAATGGGTATTGTTAAGTATTCAGATGATATCATGAATTTATAGCCTATATTTTTTTAAGATTCTATTTATTTATTTTTAGAGAGGGGAAAGGAAGGAGAAAGAGAGGGAGGGAGACATCTATGTGTGGTTGCCTCTTGAGCACACCCTACTGGGGACCTGGCCTGCAACCCAGGCATGTGCTCCAACTGGGAATGGAAGCAGCGACAGTTTGGTTTGCAGGCCGGCCCTCAATCCACTGTGCCACACCACCCGGAGTATATAGCCTATTTTTTAAAGGCTAGCATCTGACTTATTTTTCTTTGAGCTCTGCAAACTCCTTTTTCTTCTTCTGGTGACTCACCTCATCTTTCTAATTTTCTATCTCTGCCTTGAGCTCTCGTTTTTACAAAGGTCTGTCCTTACTACACTTTTTGATGCCATGTCAGTGTGTTTGATCATAGCTTTCAGCTGCTCTTTGTCATTGTCTTTCTGGTCAGTTTTTGTTTTTTGGGGGGTATTTTTGGTCTATTTGTTTTTCTGTTCCTTTCTTCCTTTTTCCTTTTTTATGTTTCTCTAAATCTTGTGCTGATAACTTTTGATAATTGCTCATATTTGAATAAGGGAGTTCCTCTGGGACCTGCTGTTTAGAGGAGGTTCTCCTGACAGGAGCCAAGAACTGTTCAGGCCAGCAAGAAATCCCTCCGGTTCACTGTGAAGTTCCTTCTGACAAAGGGCTGTGGATGAATGAGTTTTTCTCTTCTTCCTGCTTTTTAAAAAATAACTTTCCTGAGATATAGTTTCTATACCATTAAGTAAGTTCTTTTAACCATTACCTCTCCCCAGCCTGAAGAGATCAGCAGCGGCAGGGTTATTTTCTATGTAGAGCGTTCTTCCCAATTCTACCTCACCAGTGGACTGTTCCCAGCAAATGTAACTTATCTGTGAGATTCCTTGCCCAACCTCCCTTTCTCTCCCCTGCTTCTTCTTAGTACAAATGCAGTCCAGTGCACGTACTTCTTCCCTGCTGTTTCCAAAGAAGAGTTTATTTGCTACTACATTGCAGACTGCTCTACCCTTTATCTGAGGTCAATAGGCATTCTTCCCCTGTCTTCCTGTACCTGTTTGACATTCACTGCACTTGGGAATTCTTATGTTAGAATTCTCATGTCACGGTTCAAGGTTATAGATACCATGTAGAGTCTATTAAGATAGAGTTGGTATTCTGTTGTTTTTTCTTTTAGAATGGTTTCTGAAGAAAGAAAGGGGCTGTACCAGTGTTATTCTACCATGTCAACCCTAGATGTCCTTTTTAGGAAAATTATTTGTAAATAGAATAGCATTTGCCAAACCCAAATTTACCATTATTTTATCAGGTTTCAAGTAGTATCAAAACCTTTACTCACTTCCGTTTTCAAGTCTCAGTTTCATTAGCCAGCACTGATTTTGTTCTACTTTGATCTTCAGTAACATGTACTGTCTACCCGCACTCTGCAGGAGAGCTTTCTAATGGAAATATTCTGTGTCTACACTGTCCACTATGGTAGCCTCTGGCTACCAGTGTGTGAAATGTGGCTATTGTGACTGATAAACTGAATTTTAACTTTAAATCATTTATTTTATTTTTTTTAAGATTTTATTTATTTTTAGAGAGAGGGGAAGGGAGGGAGAAAGAGAGGGAAAGAAACAGCAATGTGTGGTTGCCTCTCACATGGCCCTCACTGGGGACCTGGTCCACAACCCAGGCCTGTGCCCTGACTGGGAATCAAACTGGCGACCCTTTGGTTCGCAGCTCGTGCTCAATCCACTGAGCTACACCAGCCAGGGCTAAATCATTTAAATATCAATAGCTACATGTGGCTGGTGGCTGCTGAATTGGACAGCATGGCTCTGTACCACCCATTTTAACATTTAATCACTTTATCCAACATCTGTTTGTTAAGTACCTTTTGTGTACCAAGTACTTTTCTAAGCGTGTAGCTTATAGCAATGGTCAAGACAGGTAAGGTCCTTCCCAGTTACCTTCTGGGAGGAGCCTCGTTAGTGAACAATGCCTAAACCTAGTAACTTTAGATAATGCTAAGCTCTGTGAAGAAAATAAAATGGGAAGAGAATGACTTGAGAGGACTACTGTAAGTAGAGCAGGTCTCTCAGAGGATATTCCTTTTAAATTGCTATTAAATAATGAGGAGGGTGCCCTGGCTGGTGTAGCTCAGTGGATTGAGCGCGGGCTGGGAACCAGAGGGTCCCGGTTCGATTCCCAGTCAGGGCACATGGCTGGGTTGCGGGCCAGGTCCCCATGAGGGCCATGTGAGAGGCAACCATACATTGCTGTTTCTCTCCCTCTCTCCCTCCCTTCTCCTCTCTCTAAAAAATAAATAAAAATAAAATCTTTAAAAAAAAAATAATAATGAGGAGGGAGCTAGCAGTGCAGAGAGACCACGAGAACAGGATAGCTTCCATGTGGAGGAGTGAGCAAGAGAATGATCCTAAAGTGATGTGTGAGAAGTAGGCAAGAGTCAGATTATGTTGGACTTTTTAAGGATATTACATTTTTTTATGTGCTATGGGAACCTATTGACGGGCTCTAAGCAAGGGAGGGGCACGATCAGATTTAATTTTTTTAAGGTTTTTTTTTTTAAGATTTTATTTACTTTCAAAGAGAGGGGAAGGTAAGGAGAAAGAGAGGGAGAGAAACATCAGTGTGTGGTTGCCTCTCACATGGCCCCCACTGGGGACCTGGCCCGCAACCCAGGCTTGTGCCCTGACTGGGAATCGAACCGGCGACCCTTTGGTTCACAGCCCACGCTCAATCCACTGAGCTACACCAGCCAGGCTGATCAGATTTAATTTTTAAAAAGATGGCTCTAGATACTATTAGAAATTGTATAGATACATTTTAAACTGATAACGGGTTTTTTTTCCTTCTAAAAAATAGTTAAGCCCTCACTGGTGTGGCTTAGTGGATTGAGTGCCGGTCTGTGAACCAAAGGGTCGCTGATTCTATACCCAGTCAGGGCACATGCCTGGGTTGCAGTCCAGGTCCCCAGTTGGGGGAGCGTGAGAGGCAACTGATCAATGTATCTCTCACATGCTGATGTTTCTCTCCCTCTCTTCCCCCCTCCCTTCCCCTCTCTCCAAAAGTAAATAAATAAAATATTTACTTTTTTTTTAATTTTTTTTTTAAGATTTTATTTATTTATTTTCAGAAAGAGGAGAAGGGAGGGAGAAAGAGCAATGTGTGGTTGCCTCTCACATGACCCTTATTGGAGACCTGGCCCGCAACCCAGGCATGTGCCCCAACTGAGAATCGAACCGGGACCTCCTGGTTCCCAGCCCGCGCTCAATCCACTGAGCTACACCAGCCAGGCCCAATAAAATATTTAAAAAAAAAAAGTCAGTATATACACACAGCATAAAATTCAAAGGGTAATCAATCAGTAAGAGGTAAGTTGCCCTCTCTCCCTATCTTTCATCTCCCCACTCCCCCTCGTTAGAGGTAACCACTATTTTTAGGTTTTTATTGTTCACATTTTAATCTTGAAGCCCAACTTCTAATGTACCATTCTCTCTTGTATTATTCTTAGTGGTTTAATTTGTACACAACTTAATTTTAAATGAGATTTTTATTTTCTCATTACAGCCGATATTTTATTGACTCCTGTTTTGCACCCCTACCATTCCCAAAATAACAGTTAATGTCATCTGTAGACAAAGTAAGAGTTTATTTTTTCAATTAAAGTGGTGAGAAATGAATGGATTTCATTCTCTGTCTCTTACAGGAAGAAGTCCTAAAGGATTTCGAAGAATTGGCTGGGAAGCTTTCATGGTCAGACCCTTTAAAAGTATGGAAAATTAACACCAATTTCAAGAAAAAAAAAACAAAACGCAAAAAGATAAACCAAAATTCAAGTAAAGAGAAGATTGATAATGGACAAGGAGACAAAAGAGATGAGAAAGATGTTAAAACAGAGTTCGCTGACAATACCTTAGATGCACATATTTTAGACTACTATGAAAAGCCAGCCATCAAAGAAGAGGTATCAACATTAGTAGGTGATGATTTGGCGTCTTGCAAAGATGAGACTGATGAGAGCTCAAAAGAAGAAACTGGTCTTGAGGTGCTGAAGTTTAGAGTCACATGCAACAGGGCAGGAGAGAAACACTGCTTTTCCTCTAATGAAGCCGCAAGAGATTTTGGAGGTGCTGTTCAAGATTATTTTAAATGGAAGGCTGACATGACCAACTTTGATGTGGAGGTAGGTGCAGGCTCTGATTTTGTTGATTCAAGAAGGCTGTCATAGATTTATAGAATTTTTAGACTAACCCAGTCTTACAGATAATTAAACTGAGGCTACAGAGCTACATTTTAAGTATTTGGTGCAATAAAGTGTTAAATAGATGGGGGAACTATTAAGACTTGAGATTTCTAATTTAGTACTTTTTATAACATTACGTGAACTTTCAGATTATAAAATTCAACCAGACTTAAAACAATGTTTTTGTTTTCGTGTGTCTTAATTTTAGAGGTTTGAAACTAAAAAAAGTGGAGTACATTTCTTTTTGTTGTTGTTTTTTCTTGAAAGAGAGAGAGAGTTTTTATAAGAGTTTATTTGAGTGGAACTGACGTGCCTGGGAACAAGATATCAGGTGTTCCCCAGAATACATTTTAAAAACAAACCTCGACCTCCTAAAATCAGGACATCATTGCTAATACTCATCCTAGAGCCAGCTCTCCTCTTTCTTAAATTCTGCTAGATTTTAGCATCCTTAGTGTGATTGTCTACTACATGGGTAATTCACTTGTGGACCACACTAAGTTGTCTTTAAATCTCTGACAGCTTAAAAGGCCCCTAGCAGCTGATGTTTTTACCAAGAAGTCATTTTCTATTGCTTTTGGGACACTTGAATCTGGGGCAAGCCACTTATTCTCTCTGTAAGTTTTTCTTTTATTGCCTATCAAATCAGAGGAACAATTCCCCATTCCTTTTTTTTCTCCTAACAGCTGTTATGAAAATGAATATGCTAACTAGAACAGTCATGTCCAAAAGTTACCAAGGGGGTTCAGATACTGGAGCCATACTACTGGGGTTCAGATTCAATTTACAAGGCTTATGACTCTGGGCGAGTAACAGACACCTCTGTGCCTCAATTTCTTCATCTATAAAAGGGGGTAGTAATGCCTAGCTCAGATGGTGTGAATATGAAATGAGGTAATGCGTGTAGGGTGCGTAGAACACTGGCTTGCGTGTAGCTGGATAAGTGGCCCCTGCTCTTGGTAAGGTCCTGGTGAGATTTTAGGTAGAAGACTGGAGAACACTCTTTTTTCTGCTTTCTTTATTTGAATAGTTTATATTTAATTGTGGTAGAAAAACTACAACTAGGACAAAAAACATTTCACAGACATTGAATCAAGTTTTTTAAAATATTGAGAAAATAATAGGTGATAAAGCAAAACAAAACTTAAAACAAAAAGTTAAACAAAAGTTAAAATTTTAAAAAATGTGTATCAAACCCATAGACCTTCAAAATATGTTTACATTATAAAAACTGGGGGAAAATATGGTTATGGCTAACTTATAAATACAGTGAATGAAAAGAAAGGGATAAAATATATATTAAAATTTAAAAGTAGTATATACTATATGATTTCGGCCCGGCTGGTGTAGCTCAGTGGATTGAGTGCGGGCTGGGAACCAGAGGGTCCCGGTTGGATTCCCAGTCAGGGCACATGCCTGGGTTGCGGGCCAGGTCCCCAGTGAGGGCCATGTGAGAGGCAACCATACATTGCTCTTTCTCCCTCCCTTCTCCTCTCTCTTAAAATAAATAAAAATAAAATCTTTAAAAAAGTAGTATATACTATATGATTTCATTTATATGAAGTTCAAAACAAGACAAAACTAGTATATGGTAGAAGTGGTCAGATTTATAATTACTGGGAGGGACAAAGGGGAGCCTTCTGGTGTGCTAAAAATATTGTATATCTTTATCTGGGGGGCAGTAACAATGCATATAGGTAAAAATTCACTGTGCTGCATACTTAAGATTTGTGTACTTTAGTGTATGCACAGTATACCTCCATAATAAAGTAAAAAAACAACAAAGGCTGAAATTTAAAAATCCTGGTAAAAAGTGCAGTTTGTACAATTCTAAAACTATTTTATTCTATGTTGTTTTATTTTAGGTGCTTTTGAATATCCATGATAATGAAATCATTGTGGGCATTGCACTGACAGAAGAGAGTCTCCATCGAAGAAATATTACACATTTTGGACCTACAACTCTTAGATCCACTCTTGCCTATGGGATGCTCAGGTGAGAGAATGGGTTTGCCGGCTAGATTAAAGTGATAACTTGGTTTCAAGTTTCCCTTCAAAACACTTGAATTTCTTGTGAGGTAATGTGTTGGAATTTAGTGGGTAAAGAATAGGATAAAAAGCTGATAATGATCTGTTCTTTTCCCTTGTATCCAGTGTCGATTCTTGTGATCCTGAAAAATATCACTTAATTCGTGTCTCGGTTTCCTTGATTTTAAAATGGCAATGATAGTTTTCACTACCTCTTGAATGGAGTTACCACATTTCTGGTTAGAAAGAATGTACTATATATTGGGAAGTAGAGCAAATTTTACTGTTTCATTTCTGTCAGTGAAGCAGATGAAAG
The DNA here is from genome assembly GCA_004026765.1 of Micronycteris hirsuta. NCBI lineage: Eukaryota > Metazoa > Chordata > Mammalia > Chiroptera > Phyllostomidae > Micronycteris > Micronycteris hirsuta. The sequence goes on from PVJI01002459.1 coordinate 15,743, forward strand.
CAGAGATTTGTTTTTAAATGTCTAATGTATAAATGAACACAGAGAACTTTTACTTGTATTTTTAAATTTTATAATCACTGCAACCCAGGAGCCATCCTGGAATTTTCCACTTTTTCAAATGCAAGACCTAGCTTGCTTTCTCCTTTTCCCTATTCCTTCTTATATTGGGTACTTCTTTCTACCACTCAGACAAGTTGTCTTCTCAACTTGCCTTTTTGGGGGTTTTTTTGGAGACTTAAAGGATTATTACAGAGAAGTAAATGCAGAAACATATGCAAAATACCTGCTACATACACCATCACCGTCTGGTATATCCTGGGAGTCCTCTTCTACCAGCTCACCCATGGAATCACAGTTTAACACAATTAGAACCTATGGATTTGATGGCTATAATAGATAACACGGGCCGTTTGATTAAGGAAAAGTTTGTAGTTTTCATTCAACAAACATTTATTATCTACTGCCAAACATTGTGGTGGAGGAGCCAGGGATATGAATAACCATTTTGGGTCAACTCTTAGAAACCTAAGTAAGCTAGTTTAAGATTTTTTTTAAAAGCGATGATTATATGGGGAAACGGTTTATTAGAAAAATACTGAGGAATCTTAGAGAATCCACAGAAAACTGAAAGCCATGTGTCAAGAATGGTAGGAACCAGGTCTTAGAAAACAGCCTTTTAAACCTAGACAGTCACTTTTGTCTCTCCTGGGAGTCTGTGGGCTCTGTTCTCTGCTCATGTGTGCAAGTGGCTGCCCTCATCTAAATTTACACATATCCAATTTCAGATGGCCAGCTTCATATTTCCTAGGGCTTCTAGCTCTTTATTCCCAATTCTTAGAAGAGAGAATCTGATTGACAGTCTTGGTCAAGTGTTCTCCCAGACCCTGGCAGCAATGACTGGGAGTATAGTGTTGCTTACTGCCAACAGGGTTGTCAGGGATTCCGTTGCCATTTATTGAGGGGCAGGAACAGGGAGGTAGAGCTAAACAGGTATTACAGTAAGAGTCCAACGTTATCCCCAAGAACCTCAAGTCTTGTAGATAAATAATTACCTTACATGTAGTAAATACCATAATACTTGTAGAATGTGAAAAGATGATCAGGACAAAAGGAGAAGTCTGGTGGCCTGAGGAGGGGGTGCTTCATAGAGGGGTAACATTTAAGCCACTAACAGTGATGTCTCTAATCCTGACTCTGTCGCCTATAAGTTTTGTGTCTATGGACAGGTTTTGCATCAGCTTATCTGTAAAATGAGACTAATAGTGACCTACCTCACAGGGTTGAATGAGATGGTGCATGCAAAGCGTTAAATCCATGCCTGGCAAATACAGCAAGTCCTCCAATGACATTGTTTCTTGTAGCATTGATGAGATGCCAGAGATGCTGTAAGAACTTAACTCTTGTTTATATCCATTAGCCTGTGGTAAAATTGGTTCCATTATATGTCATTTTGCTTAAGTGAGAAATTACTATACTAAGTACTCACAGTAAAGCAAATATTTTTACAGCAAGGTTACTATCTTTAAAATTCACAAGGAAAGGAATACTGAATATCTAATTGCCAGTCAACTTACATTAATACATGTTCTACTTGAAATATGTTTGATGTTTTTTTAATGTAACAATACATGTTTATATGAAAAAATAAAAATGTGTTTTCTAAAGGCATACGTGTATATGAAGAGATCTAGAAGCTGAAGTCCATCTGGGATGGGATTTTAGATAATAGTAAAAGGGTACTTTTAATTATATGCAATGCTTTTTTTTACCTGCTAGGATATAGAGTCAACATGTAATTACAAATTGATTTTTTAAATGAATATTGATGGGTGTGTCTTCATGCTAATGTAACAGGTCCTTGATCTTACAGCTTCAGAAATAGTCATGAGGGAAGCCTGAGCTGTGGGCTGAAGTCTCTTCACACAGGCTGTTTTCTTTTCTCTAGGCTCTGTGCTCCTCAGCCTACTGATGTAATAGTCGATCCAATGTGTGGAACAGGGGCAATACCAATAGAGGTAATAACTTTGCTTTAGCTTTTAATAAGCAGATGTTACATCCAGAATGTCCTAGAACTAATGGGCACATCAGACATAATGAAATCACCAAGACTGGGTCAGTGGACTCAAAGTTTTGAAAGAATTACTCTGGTTAATCGGGAACTTTTTGCGTCCAGGATGTAACCACTTACTACAAAAGCCAAGAACTTGATAGATTGTAAGTTATATTTATTCAGTGGATTACATAGAAAGCTGAGAATTACAAACTGGTGAGTCCCTTTTCTATGATGGACAAGCAGGTAGACTTCAATGGAAAATAATTGAAGGCACAAGCATAAACTGGAGGAAGGCATTTCATCTTTATAAAGTGATTATGTTTCTTAATCTACTTAGGTTCTTGGAGTAAGTATAGTTGTAAAAAGGGGAAGCCTATGGACAATATTTAGTTTTTTCAAGAAAAAAAACTAAATATTTCTAAATATTTACCTTTTCTAAAAGGTTACATATCAAATGTTTGTAAGTAGTTTTTATTTATTTATTTTTAATTTTTAATGTATTTTTTCCATTACCATTTAGCCCCCTTATACCTCCTCCCCCGCCACAATCACCACACTGTTGTCCATGTCCATGAGTATTTTTCCCTTTTTGCTTGAGCCCTTCACCCACTTAGCCCATCTGCTGCATAACCACCATCCTGCTCTCTCTGAGTCTGTCTCTATTTTGCTTGTTAGTTCAGTTTGGTCATTAGATTCCACATATGAGTGAGACCATATGGTATTTGTCTTTCTCTGACTGGCTAATTTCACTTAGCATAATATTGTTCTCCAAGTCCATCCATGCTGTTGCAAAGGGTAAAATTCTCTTCATTTTTAAGGCCAAGTAGTATTCCATTGTATAAATGCCTCATAGTTGTTTTATCCACTCATCTACTACTGATGGACACACTTGGCTTTTTCCATATCTTGGCGATTGTAAATAACACTGCAATGAACACAGGGGTTCTTATGTTCTTTCAAATTAGTGTTTTGGGTTTCTTTGGGTATATTCCCAGAAGTGAGATCGCTGGGTCAAAAGGCAGATCCATTTTTAATTTTTTGAGGTGACTCCATACTGCTTTCCACAGAGGCTGCACCAGTCTGCATTCCCACCAACAGTTGTAAGAGGGTTCCTCTTTCTCCACATTCTTGCCAGCACTTATTGTTTGTTGATTTATTAATGATAGCTATTCTCACAGGAGTGAAGTGATATCTCACTGTGGTTTTAAGTTGCATTTCTCTGATGATTAGTAACATTGAGCATCTTTTCATATGTCTACTGGCCATCTTTGGAGAAGTGTCTAATCAGAATCTTTGCCCATTTTTTAATTGGATTGTTTGTTTTTTTGGTGATGAGTTTTGTAAGTTCTTTATAAATTTTGGATATTAACCCCTTATCAGATGTATCAGCGAATATGTTCTGCCCATCCATGGGTTGTCTTTTCATTTTGTTGATGGTTTCCTTGGCTGTGTAGAAGCTTTTTAGTTTGATGTAAGCAACCTATAGATTCAGTACAATTCCTATCAAGATTCCAATGATGTATGTCACAGAACTAGAACAAATATTTCAAAAATTTAGGAACTACAAAAGGCCCTGCATAGCAACAGCAATCCTGAGAAAGAACAAAGTTGACGGAATCATGTATCTAATATCAAACTATACTACAAAGCCATAGAAATCAACCCAGCATGGTACTGACATAAAAACAGACACATATATCAATGGAACAGAATAGAGAGCCCAGAAATAAACCAACACCTTTATAGCCAGTGGACTTTATACAATGGGCTAAAGATAGTTTATTCAGTAAATGGTGTTGGGAAAATTAGACAGATAGGTGCAGAAAAATGAAACTAGACCACCTTCTTACACCATACACAAGAATAAATTCAAAATGGATTAAAGACTTAACTATTAGACCTGAAACCATAAAAATTATAGAAGAAAACATAGGCAGTAAAGTCTCAGACATTGCCCATAGCAATATTTTACCTGATATATCTCCTCCAGCAAGGGAAACAAAAGAAAAATAAAATGTGACTACATCAGACGTTCTTAAGTACTTTTTAAAATTACTGTGACATTGAGAGGACTCCAAAATTGCCTACAGCAAAGGAAGAAAAGGAAAGACATTTTCTAAGTGGAGAACATCTAACTAGAGTTTTCTTGAATCCATATTATCTATACTTTTATAAATCATTTAGAAGAGGGCACTTCCAGTAAAATTGCTTAAATTTGTGAAACATAGTAAGTTGTTACATATAGTACACTAAAACCAATGAGAGATACCATAGATCAGCGATTTTGCTACAAGACTTTTTAAAACATTCAACACCTGACTATTTAGTCCGGGGCACTGACCTCTTTTTCCCTTACATTATCAAATTTAAAAAATGACAACAGTCAACACAATAATAGCTGTCTGGTGTGAATGCCCTGTCTTGAACTACAAATATATAGGTTATATAATAGAGTTGCATCTTATTGATCATGTCGCATAACAAGGTTGTATCTGATTTGTTAATTCTTGATACCAGAAATCCTTATATACAAGTATGCACCTGATGTTTACTTTTTTAATTTTTATTTATTGATTTTAGAAAGAAAGAGGAAGGGAAACAGAAAAATATTGATTTGTTGTTCCACTTATTTATGCATTCATTGGTTGATTCTTGTATGTGCCCTGACTGGGGGATCAAACCCACAACCTTGGGGCATCAAGACAATGCTCTAACTAACTAATGAACTAACTAACTAACTTAACAGGTAGCTAGCTACTTGGCCAGGGCTAGGCACTTGGTTTTTTTAAGTTGCTTTGGAGTAAAAAGGGTAGGTAATTACTATTATTATTTTTTTTTGTAAGTCAATCAAAATTGTACCTATTTTTGTCAGATTGGCAAAATATATAGTTTTTGGTGTGCCACAGGATTTTACAAATTAGTTTATGTGTGCCATGAGATGAAAAATGTGGAAAATCACTGCTACAGATTCTTTGAGTGGGCAAAAACTGGATAGATGAGCAAGTCCGAAACAACTTACAAAGGGAAAAATAATCCAGAGTGCAATTAGAAAATGACACCTGTCATCTAGGAGTTAAAATCCCAGAAGGGGTCCTGACTGGTGTGGCTCAGTGAGTTGGGTGTCATCCTGCAAACCTAAAGGTCTCTGGTTTTATTCCTGGTTGGGACACACGCCTGGGTTGTGGGCCACACTCCCAGGAGGAGCGGGGGTGAGTGGCAACTGATCCATGTTTTCACATATCGGTATTTCTCTTCCTCTCCCTCTCCTTCCCTCTCTTTCTAAAAATAAATAAATAAAATCTTTAAAAATTTTTTAAATATTAAATAAATCCCAGAAGGAAATCATAGTAGTCTAGGTGACTGCTGCTTTCTTCTCGTGTCAAAGAAGTTTACTCTGGCTAAAGAAACTGACAGTAAAAACGCAGTTATTGTCAAGAATAATTCTGGAAACAAAGCAGAGGGTTTTTCTATAGCATTAAACTATGATGTATTAATGAAATAGCAGGGAAGGTCACTACATGTCAAACAATATGCAACAAAGCTAAAAGTCCAGAGAAGGCCCCTACCCATCAAATAAAAGATAAAAAAAAAATTGAGACATTTCCATGTAAGGGTAGACATGAGGATATAAATATAAAGACTTAAGCTGATATTTGATTAAAATGAATGTAATTATCAATGGAATTGACAAGGTGTACATATAGATTTGTTCACCAAAGTATAAAATACTTGATTTACCATACTCTTAAAACTTGGAAGTATTACAAAACCCACCTCTAATTTTAGAGATTGAAAAGCTAAATGGTTTTGAAGGAAAAAAAAGAATGTTGGGGAAGTAGAATCACATGAGAGGCTTTCATCAAACTCTCTAGGACTCCTCCACCTCACCTGTACCTCACCCTTCTACCTCACCCTTGAGTGCCTGGGCAAAAGAAAAAGCTGTGAAGCACTGTGTTCATGGATGTGGGTCTGTTTCTGTTTACAAAGGAAGAGGTGTTTGTCACTCGTCCCTGAACAGAGTACAGAACTTTCTCTGCCTTCATGTCAGAAACCTGTTAATTTGCATACAACATTGTTCAGTCCTAAGATAGTATGTCACCTCATTCCAAAAATGATATGTAACACCTTGGTATTTATATTCTGCTGACATGTTTTTCGCTTAAACTTATAAAATCCTTGCAGGGTTATGGTAGTTATTTAAAAGCCTATACAATGGATATTATATTTTATTTTGAAATTCTCAAATATTCTAATATATCAGATTATGTAAAATCCCATAATCACAAAAGGATATATAGGTTGGTCATTTTGATTTGGTTGTTTTTTCTTATTCTCCTTTGTTTTGAGAATATATTTATTAAAGCTCCGAGGACAGTGAAATAAAGAAGGGGTTAGGGTGGAAGAAGCAACAGGAAAGAGCTTAGGCAGTGCTCTGCTTCGGCTCCCTAGAAACATTATAGAAAGAATTGAGCCACAATGGCACTGCTGTTAGCTCATTGAAAAGTCAGAGAAAAGGGTGCCTTGGAGACAGGTTCAGGGCATAAGCCCAGGACGAGCTTCTGCTTCTCATTACTCCCCTGGTTGCAAGTCTGTGGGGACTCAGAGTTTAGGAGAGAAAAGTAAAGATGCACCCTGAGGGACGGAAGGCATGGATGTGCTCCCAAGAGAGCCCGCCAGTTTGGTTGTGTTTTCAAACTACAGTTGCGTTTAAGGTCTGTCATATGTATTATGTGCCAGGTACTGTGGGGTGAGAGATTGAATAAAATACCAGACCTGAGTTCCCAGATTCATTAAGAGTCACACAGGTGTAGAAATAATTAAAAAGAAAAAGAGTGCAGTGACAGATACACAAAGTGTTTTAGGGAGGGGCAAATGAGGTAGCTTGGACCGCTGAGGTTCGTGTCACAGAGCTAGGTCTTGAAAGATGAGTAGCAGTTCAGCAAGCAGAGAAAGAACAGGAGGGCATTTCAAGCAGGGGGAATAGCAAAGTTGACAACATATAGTGTCTTGCCACTTTAGAAAAGCATTGGACTATTGGATTCGATGTCTTGTTTATTGATAATCAACTGATTTTTTCTTTAATCATGATTTTACAGTTTGCTACCTTTGTTTCAATATATACTCTTGTCTTTTAGGGGGCTACTGAATGGTCTAATTGTTTTCATATTGCTGGTGATAATAGTCCATTGGCTGTGAATAGAGCAGCAAATAACATCTCATCTTTACTGACCAAGAGCCAAATTAAAGGGTAAAATTTTTAAAGTTTCTGTAGCATCTCTTAGACTTAGATATTGACTTTATAATTAATACCCACAGTGCACTTTGACATCATTTAACCAAAGTGAACATGTCAAGACTCCATTTAAATTTTTAAAGACTGAAAATGATTTATAGTTTTAAAATATTTTTAACTGTAATTTCTCTGCCCTAATGCAACTATTTTTATTTCTGTCTTCCTTTTTCTTTTTTACCCCACAATGTGGAAGAATATTATGTAGTCTATTTTTAATAACTACGTGATATTCCCTTGTACAGAAACACTATAATTTATTTAGCCTTTCCTTTATTAATTGGCACTTTAAAAAATATCTGAGTTGCGCCCTGACTGGCGTGGCTAGGTAGATTAAGGGCCAGCCTGCTAATCGAAAGGTTGCCGGTTTGATTCCCAGTCAGGGCACACGCCTGTGTTGCGGGCCAAGGCCCCAGTTGGGGGTGTGTGAGAGGCAACCGATCAGTGTATCTCTCACACATTGATGTTTGTCTCCCTCTCTTTCTCCCTCCCTTCCCTTCTCTTCTCTCTAAAAATAAGTAAATACGATCCTTTAAAAAGTTAAAAAATAAAAAATAAATCTGAGTTGCGAGAGACCTGAAAGCCTTCCATCCCATGGTTCCTAAGTATCCTAATAGAGATCCTAACCATTCTGTTTCCAGCGTGTGTAAATGCTTCTAATGCCTCATCTCTGATAGCTATCGATTCCCTCTTTGCACAGCTAGTCATATCTCTTAGTGAACCAAATCTCCCCTGAACCTCCTACAGATTTTTTTTCCTCTCCCACCCGGCTCCATGAAAAAAATGTTATCTGTGTTACACAATGATTGACATCAGATATTTGAAGGGCTGCCAAAACTCCCCCTTCCTCCATCCTCACCCTCCAAATCTTCTCTTTTCCAAGCAAAATATTCCAAGTCTCTTAAATGTATCTTTTTGATATCTGTGCATTGGAATCCCGTTAGCCTCTGGGAAACTTGTTTTTCACCTGAGATACACGTTACAGTACTAAGCTTTAGCCCACCACAGCAGTTACTTTTGAGTACACCATCTGTGCCAGCCTTTCATCCTTCTACCCAAGTCTCACCTGTCTTTGGGAAGAATTGGTTGAAATGTCACTCAGTCTACAGCTTTTCTTACCAGAGGCCTCATCATAAAATTGTCTCTCTGGTTTCCAATGCTGGTGTCCTTCATTTTCTTACGAAGCAGCAGTAGTCGGTACTCATTGGTAGATCTGTCAGGTTTTACAGCTGCCCCACACCCTGAGCACACAGCCCAGGAAGTCATTATATCCCATTATTGGCCTTAACAAAACTAGAAACACCCGCCTTCATAACCCTTCATGTTAGGTTTATATTTGTAAGTTTTTAAAATATTTATATTCATTTTATGCAAATATTCATTTACTAGTTATACATGGTATATTTGTTACTATTTTATGTCTCTGTGTGTGTGTGTTTTATTAATTGATTTTAGAAGAAGGGTTGATTTTTGTTTTTCCACTTACTTATGCATTCACTGGTAGATTCTTATATGTACCCTCACTGGGGGATCGAACATGCAGCCTTGGTGTGTAGTGATGGTGCTCTAACCAAATGACCTACCCATCCAGGGTCTTATGTCTGTGTATTGGTTATCCTCTTTTCTTTGCTAATTTTGTTTTTCCCTTTTCGATTAGAATTGCCAATGCTTTGTATTGTTTCCATATACTACTTGTTCTGTGGTTTTATGCTCCATGCCTTTTGTTTTTATTCGTATCTCCTATTGAGGTTTTAAAGTTTATCTAAAATCTTAAGTCTATGCTGTAAATATGTTTTTAATAATAAAAGTTTTTTAGCGCTTTTATGCAAAGTACTCCTGTTGACCATATTCTCTAGATTTTTGCTCTATTTTAGTTACTTTCTGCATTGTTAGTTGTATACTTAGTTCTCTGATCAGTTGTTTAGGATGGTGCTTTGCAAACTTTAATGTGCCTGTGAATCCCCTGTGGCCCTATTAACATGTAGATTCTGACTCACTAGGTTTAGAATGGGACCTAGGAGTCCGTATTTCCTAGCAAGCTGGGTGACGTTGATGCTGCCGGTCTGTGGCCCAACCTTGAGTAGCAAGGATAGTTTTATTTTTGATAATTTATATTTTGTTATGATGAATTTTTATAGTATATTTTATTTCACATGAGATTGTCTCGAGAGTTAGTATATAACCAGGCTTTTTTTTTGAAACCTGATAGACATTTTTAAAACAGTGTTTTTCTATTTTCTGAGTATTTTCTTCTTTTTCAGACCCTTTTGGGCACCTTCGGTTTTCGTCTGTTCTGCCTGTACTATTTCTATCGTATCAATCTCACCTAGCTTTTAATAGTTTTGGCTTATGTTGTTTTGTTGCGGTTATTGGTGCTTGTGATTGTAAAGCTCTATTTTCAGTGTCTGTGCTTTTCCTCATTGTGTAGTGATTGCCTTCACTGCAGGTTTTCCTTAAATTCTGTATCAAATATCAATAGTGTAACCCTTCATTTCAGCTCATAATCTTTGATCTGCCTTTAATTCTTAACCTGAATGTTACTGCCTGTTGTGTTTTCTCAAACCACTCGTGTTGCCTTAGTGGGACTTCAGTCGTGTTTTTATTGTTGTCTCCTGTCATCTATTTAACTTTTTTTTGCTGCTTGTTTATTGATAATATGATACATGTATTTGTTTTTTTATCTTAAAAGTACCTCTATATTTACTAATTTTACATATCTATGTTTTTAGGTCTTCTGTTATCACTACATAGATTTACCAAACTTTATCTTTCAGATGTGTCTCATGTTTTCCTCTTTAGCAATGTTTCCAGTACCCTTTTCATGTTTTACATCATCAGTTACATAATTTACTCTCAACAGTTTTCAAAATTGTCTATTGCAGTTGTGTTACAGTATTGTTTTTCTCCTTAATCCTTTTTCTTAAATCATAAGTGAAGCAGATATAATCTTTTTTTTATTTTATTGTTGTTCAATTACAGTTGTCTGCATTTACCCCCTCCCCAAACCCACCTCCCTCCCTTGCTTCCCCCCTCCCCCTTGGTTTTGTCCATGTGTCCTTTATAGCAGTTCCTAAATACCCTTGTCCCCATTCTCCCCTTCCCCTTCCCCTCTGGTTACTGCCAGAATGTTCGAAGCTTCAATGTCTCTAGTTATATTTTGTTTCTCTGGTTGTATTTTGCTTGCTTACCTCACAAGCGTCTTGGCTGTGACTGATCTGAGTTCCCCAGTAGCTGCTCTGGCCTTGGTACTTTCGCTCCTGAGTCCTCATACGAAACTTTTTAACATTTCATATAGTAGAGGCTGCATGATGATGTACTCCTTGAACC